>CM064512.1:53491100-53501100 GCA_032716605.1 Paralithodes platypus | reverse complement strand
AAGAATAACAACATTGATCTATCACTACACTCCAATCATGATAATTACAGGTATACAGTATGTACGCCTTATAATATGACAGCCACATATACCCCAAGCCAAATCTGTCTGACCCCTCTTGATCATCTATCTCTATCTCCCCCACCAACACCATCAACCCTATCGACCCACCCTCCTGGAGACACTAGAGTAACAGAGATCGGCTAACCACCGCCATCTTGGGACCACTGGCGATATTATCTTCTCCCAACACTAAAACCGGTAGGTGTTTAGGTGTCGATTTTTTTCCAGCGAGCGATAGCGAGCCTGTAGTTTTTGGAAGAACCGGCCTTCGGCCGGGACATTTTTCTACCGAAAAATTTACAAATTTATCTTGAAAGGGAGTCTATAGTGGGTGTTCTTTTAAGCTTGATGGAGGTCTAGCGAGGAAACTTAAAATTATATAAATATATTAATAAGTAGGCATAAACAAAATAACAAAATACAAGCACTACTCTCTTAAGCTGGTATCACACGAGTGCGTTTCCCCTCAACATGTATCCTTAACACTGGTCTGGCAGCTTATGAGATCAACATTTAACATATATCGGTCACCTAAATTCATCTACCACCAGTCTAGTTTTCGATACCTGTGCAGAATATCTCAGAAATGTTGCCAGAAAAATGTTGATCATCAAATGTTGACTATAAAAGCTCTCGTGTGATACCAGCTTACGGGGGTGGTGTTTGTTTTTGTTGGTCTACTTATTTATTTATTTATATAATTTTGAGTTTCCTCGCTAGACCTCCATCAAGCTTAAAAGAACACCCTCCAGACTCCCTTCCAAGATAAATATGTACATTTCTCGGTAGGGCCGGTTCCTCCCCAAAATTACAGGCTCGCTATCGCTCGCCAGAAGAAAAAAAATCGACACCTAAACGGCACGAAAGGTCTTAATATTGACAAAGAAATGGGGCGAAAGGTCTCACAATCGCCAAACTAGTGAACGAACGTCTTCAAATCGCATAACTAATGGAGTTAAACATTAGGGAGAAGGGGGTCCATAAACAGCGACTACCTCCCCCTTAACACATCTCCACACCCATCATAACATTTTGGAATACTGGTGCAGGGTATATTGTTTGATCTTTGGATATATATTCTCATTAACCCCTTCTGTACCGGAGACGTCTTTTGTATTATATTATATCTATATTTAGACGATTTTGTGCAGTTTGAGAAGAATTTGAGGTAGTAAAAAGGTTAAGTGAGATTGTTCGAAGCCGAGTAATTCCTGGAGGCCCTTTTTAAACTGAATAGAAAAAGGATGTTAGTTAAACGGACGGCACCGGTAGTTTTTTTTTTTTTTTTTTTTTTTTTTTCTATATTCCAACTTACTTCCTCTCGGGCATAGGCTGATAGCCTTAACATTCACCGCTTTACAATGAACAGTGAAGCCCGTGAGGTCTTGTTCCAGTCTAGGGAGTGAGACATGTGAAGCACGTAGAGTACAACGAGCACCTGCCATCTTGCCTTCACATGAGGCACGGTGCTCACTCATGGCCCGAAACGACCCCATCTCTGAAACCACCTCGTTCCCGTGCTTCACTGTCTCACCCCTACACTCGGACTCTCACACTTACACACACACAACGCCACCTGTTGAGCAGATAACTCACCAGGCATTGCACCCCAATAGCATATTTTGAATATGGGAATATTCATACAGTGCTATTTAATCAGGGAACAATGAGGGTATTTTCTTGACGTTTCGGTGGGCTTGTGGTAATGCACTGATACCAGGTACAGCACAAATTCCATCCCAATAATATCTTCCCATTGATACATCGGGATTTGAACCCGGGACCTTTGGATTACCAGGCCAGTGGCAAGACCACTCCACCACACCTCCCCTAAAGGAGTGAAAGGGTAAATCAAATAAAGTATCTTTGTTTGCTAATTGAGGCACCAAAATGTCATAGAAAGGATAATATAGCCACCCTCTCCTACTACAAGACATATAAACCCTCCCTAAACACCCTGTCAAACCTGGATCTAACCGGCGTTTATTTTCGACAATTTTGACCTAGACACTTCCGAATGTATATTATTGTATCCTTTCAACTAAATATTGATATCAAACAGCAGAAGAGTTGCCGATAACAGCGTAAAAAGTCTCAAAATATTGCTAAAATATGGTTGCAGATCGAAACATTTACGTTGAATCCGTCAATGTAACTCTCCCCTAACTTAGACACTTTCCAATTCAATTTACTATGTGATCTCTGACAAGTATAGATATATAACACCAGGAGAGTTACCAATACTAGTGTAAAATAGTCTCAACATAATTATTAAGTTGTGGATCGACAATTGACGCTAATATTCCTCAGTATAATTCCCCTTAGCCTAGACACTATTATAATTCAAGTTATTATGTGATTTCTGATATATATAGATATCTAACACCAAGAGAGCTGCCCAAGCCAGAGTAAAATAGTTTCAAAATATTGCTAGAATATAATTTTAGATCGAGAATTGACGGTAAATCCGTCAATGTAACTCCCCCTTAACTTAATTCCGAGTGCTCATGTCAACAGGGCCGCCTCCCCGTCCCAGGACACCCAAGTTAGCCTCATATTTCCTGGTCCGAGCGGCCCGTGTCCTGATGACTCTTAGATAAGCACGGGGACCCCAGTGCTGGCATCTGGCGGGAGGGGCGCAGAACAGATAGATTGGGGGGCTTAGCAATATAGGGTAACGCGGCGAGTTTATATCTGGTCTCCATTTTATTCTGAAGGACCTGGTATATTGGGGGGCTTAGCGAAATAGGGTAACGCGGCGACTTTATAACTGGTCACCATGTTATATTCTGAAAGACCTGGTAGATTGGGGGCTTAGCGAAATAGTTTAACGGTGTGACATTATATCTGGACACCATGTTTATTCTGGAGGACCTGGTAGACCCTAGGATATAAATCGTGGTCTTAAGTTTTAGAAGCTATCCCGAACTGAGTCTTCTCATTAATTATGTACCTAATATTTACACTTCAGAGGTTCGTTTGGCTGTTAGGGGCTCATATTAGGCAAGGATTGATGTCTTAGAGTGTACGTGAGGTGATTAGGGATAACACGGTACTGCTACAATGTGTTATCTGAATGCCATTATTTTTCTCGGAGACCTGGCGTATACGGGGTTTAGGAGAACAGGGTTGCATGGTAACTAGATATCTTGACGCCATCTTGCTTCTTATGGAGCTGGTGGATTAGGAGAACAAAGTAACAGGGCGACTTGCTATCTGAACGTCATTATGATTTGTGGAGATCTAGTATATACGGGGGATAATCTTTTTCTTTTGTTTATATGTACGGTGGCGCTAATAAGTCATGTCTCGGCTGTTATTACGTTTGCCTCGCTATGTGCTGCATTAATGTCTGTCAGATGTTAAATGGGGTGGATAAGTGGAGGATCATGTTTGTATATCTCACTCGAAACGCAAAAATCAAGTTTTAGATATTACTGATACCAATTATTGATCAAAACCTACTTGGTGCCGATACATCACTTATTAGGCCGACTGTACATGAAGGAAGCAAAATAAGTCCCCCGCAAGGCTGAATGAGTGATAGAGATCCAAAATTAAGGTACGCTAGAGGTTATTTAGGTGTGTTGGAAAGACATATGGTGTGCTTGTTAAGCGTAGTGCTTCAGAGACTTGACATTCGGATGCCATTTAGATTCTTCGAGACTTGGCATATAGGATGACCTAGAAGAACAGGATAACGTGGGGCCTTGCAATCCATTCATTATAGGTAGGCCAGATATTGTGATCCCTAACCTCTGTAACTAAAAAACGACTAGAGAAATCGGGCAAATATTTTCACCATTAACCCCTTCTGTACCGGCGACATTTGTATAATTTGATTTTGGTTATATTTAGACGATCTTGTGCAGTTTAACCCTTAATTGGCGGCACCCAGCTTTTGTCGAGTTAAATAAATGTGGCCTATGTGGTGGGTCACGGCTATTGTCGAGTACAATTTTGAGCACATAATGTGCTCTGAGAGAGAGCGGAGCAGTGGGAGGAGCGTAGATTACCTCCTGACCGCTCGCCACGGCCACCGTGGACCTACTGAGATTTACTCCACTTACATCCACCCTGACTCCCTCGCTACATACGTAATTATATAAAGAAATTGCCGTATTTTACCGTTTTTTCCCTTCGGTCGCACGATCGTTGCAAGACAACCAGTGATCGTAGAAGGATGGTTCGGGTGTCATTGGAAAGCTCAATTTACGCCCTTTCAGGGATACATACTTGTATTATGCTCTGGGTCTTGTTTATGCATGAAAAAGAGCACGGAAACAACCCCATTTATGGTAAAAACACCCTCTGGGCGGTACATCAAATATACTCCTCCACCCGCTCTTAAGGTGTTAAGAAGAATATGTGGTAGTAAAAAGGATTAAGTGAGATAGTTCGAAGTCTGTTAATTGCTGGAGGCCTTTTCTAAACGGCATAAACGCGTCGAATAGTTGCTAGAATATAATAACATTATGTCACCGTAATGAAGGGTTTAAATAATTCATAATATAAACAGCCTTGAAACGTGCAATACCTATATATGAATTTGACTATAATGTAAATAGCTTCGCAAACCCCAACTGATAGACATACCCTTAGCATCCCCCACCCCCCATACACACATACACAAACACACACATACTGTACATACAAACATTCACATACGGACAAATACACACACATACACATACATACAAACACATACATACACACATGTACACATAAACATACATATATACGCACTAACACATACATAAACACACACACACACACGCACACATAAACACACACACATGCACATACGCACAAAGACACAGACAGTAGACACAGTAGAAAGGAAAGCCTTTCGTATCATTAACTCCGGTCCACTCACCAACTCTCTGCAATCTCTCTCTCTCTCTCTCTCTTCGCCGCAATGTTGCATCTTTCTCGCTATTCTATCCCTACTACAATAATCAATGTTCCTCAGAGCTCTCCCAGTGTATACCAGCTCCTCTACGTAGGGTACATATTACCCGTCTTGGAACACAATCCCACCCCTACTCTGTGCAACTCTCCAACCCAAGAGTGAAACGTTATTCTCAGTCTTTCTTCTATTCAATTGCTGAGCTCTGAAGCTCTCTCCCAGAATCAGTCTTGCCCTCTTCCTATGACTTAAATTGCTTCAAACTCCGTGTGTCCAGGCATTTTGGCTCGAACGTCCCTTGATTTTGGCCCTGTCACTCTTTCAACTCTGGGGGAGGCAGTCGATACAGGCAGTTCTGCCTTTTGTCTCCCTCACTCACATACACAAATAACAATATTAATACGGATACACTCAAACACACACATTCACATAAACTCATGAACGCAAATACATACTGTATATACATATGATTACGCATACACACAAGCACACACACACACACACTCAAGCACACAAACGCACACATACAATAAACACGCACACACACTCACACACATACACAAATACATACACACATACTCATGCACAAATATACACACACACATAATCATACACAAATACACACACACGCATACTCATACACACACACAAACATACTCATATATTATGATACACATATTCAATATATTCTGCTTGTTTTTGGCAGGCTTCTATTATGTATGTATCCTTTCCCTGGCACCTCTGTCCCCTTTGCTATGTGTCTTGCTGATCCTCCCTACCACTATAAATGAGTTCGGGTTTGGCTGCTGACTAAATTAATTATTTTGGTCATTATTAATCGAATTGAATAAACTTATTTGGTCCTAGGAGAGTCTTGTTGAAACTGCCCTGTTTCGCTTTATTAGTTTGGAGATTGTAAGACGTTTCACCCCATTAGTTTGGCGATAAGCTAAAATGCTTCACCCCATTCATGTTCCGATTTTTTTAAATTTCTGGGCGAGCACTTAACTTCGAAGAAATTGGCCTTCTAACTGGATATTAATTTATCGGAAAAATACACAAGTTAAGTCTGAGAAGGCGCTTTAGTTAGCATAGGTGACGAACTGAATCGCATTAGTCAAAAACGGCAAAGGCAACCAAACTCCTCATAAATAATTAAACATAATATCATAATAATCCCCAAAACGTCGGATCAAATAGTGTCAAGCTTATAAAGAATCTGTGAGAGTCAGTGGGATAATTGAGGAAAATTGTCCATATGGGGAATAGGTCTTCTTGGGGCGTTTTGTGTATGGCCACCTTCAACGGGAGTTATAGTCTATTCGCTGTAATTAGGCGATACATCATAACCTCTATCCTCTGTAATTCAAAAAGGGCTAGAGCAAATTGGCTTTAAATTTTCACATCTATTCTTTAACTGACTCTTCCCAAATGGTAGAAATATTAGCTCGATTACTCTAGTCGTATTTGAGTTACAGAGGTTAGAAATCATGACTTCTCGCCTACTTACAGCGAATAGGCGCCGGGCAATAGATAGATAGATACATTTATTTTGTTTATCTATAGTTATGCGCCTTTATTTCCAAAGGTGTGGCCATGAATAAATCGCCTCCATGCTCCTGTCATCCGTAAGTCGGCTACCCTTCTCCCACCACTTTCACTGATATACCTCACAACTCTATCCGTTCATCCCATTCTCGGTCTACTTCTCCCTCTCTGCCCTTCCACCTCATTCGCTACACTCCTTTAGTTATTTTTTCATTCTTCACATGACCCAACCTCCCCTGTTTCGCTCCATTAGTTTACAGAATTTAAAACGTTTCACCCGATAAGTTTAGCAAACAATAAGATGCTTCACCCCATTCAGGTGTTTAATTAATTATGGGTGAGCGATAGCAAGCCTGTAACATAGAAATAATCGGCCGGGATAATTTGTGCTATTTAAAAATGTACCCATTTAGCTTGAAAGTGGCCTGGGTGGGAATTTATTCTTAGTTTGAAGGAAGTCTGGGAAGTCGGTTTTGTTAGCTTAGGGAATAAACACATTGCTCGAAAATGGCAAAGGAAAGCAAAATCCTCAATAATAATAAAACAATATATCATGATAACCCACAAAACGTCGGACCAGATAGTGTTAATATTTTGCTGGAGTAGAATATTTGACCCCATCATATTTGACCCCATCATATTTGACCCCATCATATTTGACCCCATCATATTTGTATTAATATTTTCCATGTATATTTCCAATTAATATTGTTTTAATCTTTATACTATTTTGGGCCGTTGTTTTTGATGTTCAGACAATGTAATGTTTCATATATTTATACACATACAAGCACACATGCATACACACAGACATACACAATAGTATACAAACACATGCACACTTAGAACAACCCACACACACACATAACAATAAACACACATGCACATATAATATAATACTCACACACACACACACACGGATACAAACACACACGCACAGAATAACCCACCTACACATTTTTTTTTTTTTTTTTTTTTTTTTTTTTCTATATTCCAACTTACTTCCTCTCGGGCATAGGCTGAGAGCCTTAACATTCACCGCTTTACAATGAACAGTGAAACCCGTGAGGTCTTGTTCCAGTCTAGGGAGTGAGACATGTGAAGCACGTAGAGTACAACGAGCACCTGCCATCTTGCCTTCACATGAGGCACGGTGCTCACTCATGGCCCGAAACGACCCCATCTCTGAAACCACCTCGTTCCCGTGCTTCACTGTCTCAACCCTTATACTCGGACTCTCACACTTACACACACACAACGCCACCTGTTGAGCAGATAACTCACCAGGCATTGCACCCCTATAGCATATTTTGAACATGGGAATATTCATACAGTGCTATTTAATCAGGGAACAATGAGGGTATTTTATTGACGTTTCGGTGGGCTTGTGGTACACAGAGAAACACATTCATACACACACACACACACGCACGCATTCACCTACACACACAAGTGCACACTCACACACAAACATACAGTACACACCCTTAAACACACACACATAGCAATCAACACACACATACACACACCCATCCCCCCCTCACACACACACACACACACACACACACACAACAATATATAAATACAATACATGGGAATTATTAATGGCTTCTGGTAACTTGATTATTTTTATTTCATATATTCTACAATTTGATTATTTATTAACATTCTATAAAACATTTATTCTTCTATACGATGATATTAGTGACACAAATACTTTTTCAAACAACCTTTACGACAAAGCATGTTAACCTTTACACCAGTTTTAGAGGTACAGTCGCGCTAATAAGTAAGGGCTCGGCACCAAGTATGTTTTGATCAATAATTGGTATCAGCAATATCTAAGCTTACTTTCTTCATATCGAGTAAAATATACAAACATGTTCCTACACTTACCCACCCTATTCAACATCTGACATACATTAATACAGCACAGAGCAAGCCAAGCGTAATAACAGCTGGGACATGGCTTATTAGCGCGACTGTACATAGTTATGTACACCATACACAGACCATACATATAGTTTGGTCTGAATGTGGTGATCCGGCCGTTAAACTGGTAAAAACAAATTATTTCTTCCCATATAATAAGACAGTGAAACAATTGACATAAAAGCAAAAGGCACTCTCCTGATCCATGACTCCTCCCAGTGCCAAGGCAAATCTATGACTGTTGCGCATTAACTGAGCTTGTCATGGCACTTCACGGTTTTGATTATCTTAGCCAACTAATATCAAATTACTTAACCTAACTTAAGAGATTATCACTTAGTTTTTTTTTCTAGACCCCCATCTCACTCATGTTTAGCCCCATTAGTTTTGAGATTCTAAGAGGCACATTTGTTAAGCGATTAAGACTGTTCACCCCATTTCTCTCAATTTTAAGACCTCTCATGACATTAAGGTGTTGATATTTTCCTGCCAAGCGATAGCAACTCTGTCATTTTGGACCTTCGGCCGGGGCATTATTCTACCGAGAAATGTACACATTTATCTCGCAGGGTGGGGGGGGGGGGGTTCTTGGGAGTATTTTCTTAAGGTTGATGGAGATCTACGGAAACAACTACAAGCCTTCCCTTTACACCTTCTGTGCCGGCGACATCTTTTTAATTTTATTCTCGATATATTTAGACAATTGTGTGCAGCTTGAGAAGGATCTGTGGTAGTAAAAATGGTTAAGTGATATAGTTCGATGCCTGTTAATTGCTGGAGGCCCTTTTTAAACTGAATAAAATATTCTAATAGTAGCTAGAGTAAAGCTAAAAGGACGGCACTGGTACTGAATAGGTCAACCTAACCTAACCTAACCTGATCTAGCCTATCCAGCTGGCCCATACCACTCACCATCCCTTCACACCCACCACCGCCATCACTCCCTATAACTGCCCCACATCACACACTTATCATTGACCACTGGCGAGTTTCTGACTATAAGGAAGTTGGGGCCATCAACATCAATATTACCGGTATATACAAATGTAATAATAATGGAGGTTTGTGATGGATAAGAGATATGTTGAATTGGGTTTTATGCCTATGTAAATGTACTACAACCGTATTTTAGCTGGTAATTCTGCTAAATATCGGTGACTACAGCTCCAATTCCCTTATAGAACGAAGCTTGGAAAAGTGCAAGGTGATGCATATTGACCAAGCAAACCCCAAGTCAGACTATTTGCTATTGGGAAAACCTCTGGAAGTGACTGACTTGGAAAAGAATTTGAGGGTTCTGATTAGCAGTTACCTAAAGTTTTCCAACCAATGCATTGAAGTAGAGATGAAAGCTCAGAAATGATTGGGCTATATTGAAGGTGGTGGTGCATGGGTTGAGATAAACATGGAATATTAATCGCCAACCTGCACATAGTTATCTTGCAAAATGCAATGTCACTGAAATAATTATTAACAATGGTATATAGGATTTTCTTGATCGTCTACACCGGACCTGTGATGTCATAGTGACGTCACAGAAGTATCCTC